>CM040422.1:23600126-23628742 GCA_022702705.1 Papilionanthe hookeriana x Papilionanthe teres
CTTACTCTTCTCACTCCTCTTCCTGTATACCCCACTCTCTTTCTCTATTTCTCTCACTTCCCTCCTTCGTCGCTCTCTCTAACACTCTCTACCAATTTCATTTTCTAGCTATCTCTCTTTTCTCAATCTCCCTCTCATTCTCTATCTCATTCTCTTATTCTCCCTCCCTCTGTCTTGCCCACTTGCTCTTTCTCTATCCTGGCTCATTCTCCTTCTCTCCCTATATCTCTCTAACTCTTAGTTCCTCCTTCACACCCTTACTCTCCTCTCCCTCTGTCCCTCCTCTTTTTTTCTCTGCCGCTCTCTTGCTCTATGTTTCACCATATCTCTCCACCTTCTATTTTCATACTTTCTCTCATTCCCCCACTCTTGCTTCCTTACCTCTTACCCTCCCTCTTCCTCTCTCGCTCTTTCTTTCTCTTTCTCACTCGCTCTCCACCTCTCTCCCTCTAACACTCTTTCACTTCATCCCCCCTCTCTCTCCCACTAAATCTCATTTTATACCCTTTCTCATCCTCTCTCTTACTCTCCCTCCCTCTATCTCTCTCTTCCTCTCTCTATATATCCTCTAACACTTTCTTTCCTTCTACCCCTAACATCTCTCTCTCCCATGTCTCTTCTCTCTCTCACACACTCTCACTCTCTACCTTGCTCTCCCTCTGTCTCTCACTCTCTATTCCACCTTCATTATTGCATTGTTTCTTAGTCAATCTCTATTTATCTCTCTTCTGTTGCTCTCTCTTCTCTCTCATTACTCAACTCTTTTTCTCCTTCTAACTCCCTTTCTTGCTCCCTCTCGTCGCCCCCTTCTCTCTCTCCCTCTCATTCCTTCTCACTTCTCAGCTTTGCTCCTCATCTCTCTCTCATTATTTCTTACTCTCATGCATTCTCTTCTCTCCTTTTTCCTCTCACTCTCTTTTTCTCTCTAGTTTACACTCTCTCTCACTAACTCTTCCTCTTGCTACCTTTCTCGCTCTCCTTCTCTCTTCTCTCTCTCTCTCTCTCTCTCTCTCTGTGTGTGTGTCACTTACTCTCTTTTCAGCTCTCACTATGTTTTTATGTTGTTGCTCTTCTCTCCCTATCTCTCACACTTGTGCTCTATCTCCCCCCTCATTATTTCTCCCTCCCAACCCCTCTCCCTCCCTGCCTCCCTCCCACTCTATCCCCAACCATCTCTCCAAGTACTTCCCTTTTTCTCTATCTCTCCCTCTTTCTCTCTTCCATCATTTCCTACATCCCTTTCTCTCAACCTCATATCTTCTCTTACTTTCTCTCTCTCTCTCTTAATCTCTCTAGCTCCCTTTCTTGCTCTTCCCCACTCTCTCTCTTTTCTCCTCCATTTCTTATTACTATTTTTCTCTATCTCCTCTTTTTCTTGCTCTTATCTCTCTATCTTGCTCTTTCCTCTCTACCTCCCCCTCATCTCTGTCTTACTATTTCTCACACACTCTTATATTCTCCCTCTCTCTTCCTCGTTCCTCCCTCTTTCACAGCCTCCCTCCCTCCCCCTTTCTTCCACAAACAAGCTCTATCTCTTCCTCTCTCTTGTTCACTCTCTCACCCCTTCTCGTTCACTCCCTCTCTCGAATTTCACTCTTACTCTACCTCTCTCTCCCTCACTCCCTCTCTCTCCAAATGCTTTTTTCTCTCAATTTCTCTCTCTCCTCTTCCCTCTATCTCATTCCCTCTCTCCTCCCTCCATCCCTTCTCTTTCTCTAACTCTCACTCCCTGACACACTCTCTCTCGATTGCTCTCACATCTTGCTCTCTCCCCTCAAATCCATTTTATTATTTCTTATTTTCTCTCAACCATCTATCTTTCCTCTCGATCCCTCCCTCTTAAGAGGTGAGAGAGAGTTGTGAGATAGGGTGTGAGGTAGAAAGAGTGGGAGGAAGGATTGAAAGAGGGATGAATCTAGAGGAAAGAGAGACGTATGAGAAAAAATAAGAAATAATGAGATGGATTTGAGCAGAGAGAGCAAGATGTGAGAGCAATTGAGAGAGTGTGAGTGAGGGAGTGAGAGTGGGAGAGAGAAAGAGTTAGTAAAGAGAGAGAAGAGAGGGTGATAGATGAAAGAGCAAGAAAGAGGATAGAGGGAGGGCAATAGAGAGCAAGCTAATGATAAAGAGAGATGAAATAAAGAATGAGAGAGTGAGAAAGAGAGGGAGTGAACTAGAAATAGAGAGATAGAGGAAGGGAGTGATAAGGATTAAGGGAGTGCCAAAGGGTGAAAAGGAGAGAGAGTGAGACAGAAATAGTGAGAGAAGAGGGACTCAGGAAAGATAAAGCAAAAATTTGGAAGTGAGAGGTGGAGAAAGGGAGATATAGAGGAGAATATAGAGAGAGAGATAGAGGGGGAAGGGAGATAGAGAGACAGAAGGCGGGAGAGAGAGAGAGGGAGGGAGGAAGAGGTTGGACGTTAGTTGGACAGAAAGAGTGAGTAAAGAGATAGGTGGGAGTGGTAAAAGAGAGCAAGAGAGAGCGTGTGAGAGAGAAAGATGGAGAGAGTAAAAGAGAAAGAAAAATGATAAGTCATAAAAAGAAAAAAATGAGATAGGGAGAGAGTGAGAAAGAGGGAAAGAAGGGGAGTGAGAGAGATAGAATATTGGGAGTGAGAGAGGAAGTGAGAGTGAGAGAGAAGTGAGAGTGAGGGATGATATAGAGAGAGTGAACGAGAGGGAGAGAGGGGGTAGAGAATGTGATTTTGAGAGAGAGTGAGAAAGAGCGAAAATGAACCAGAAGAATGTGAGAGGGGGAGACTGTGTGTCTGAGAGAGAGAAATGGAAGGAGAGAGCAAGAGAGAGAAATAGAGAGAGAAGTGGTGGAGAAAGATAGAGTAAGAGGGTGTGAGTGAGAGGGAGCGTGAAGGGAGAAAGAATGTGAGAGAGAGAGAGCGAGAGAGATACATGGAAAGGTTGAGAGGAAGTGTGTGGGAGGGATAGAGGGAGAGAATAGCCTGTGCATGTGAGAGAGGGGGAAGGAGAGAGATAGAGCAAGGGAGGTAGTGGATAGAGGAAGAGAGAGTGAGAGAAGAGAGAGAGGACTGATGACAAGGAGAGTACGAGAATGAATGAGAGATAGTGTGAGAATTGAGAGAGAGTGTGAGGAAGGGAGGGTGAGAGAGAGAATGAGATATAGAAGGACAGAAAGAGCAAGTAAAGAGTGAGAAAAGAGGGAGATAGAAGAAAGAGCAAAATAGAGACAAAGAGAGGGCAAAAGAAAGAAAACAAACAACAAAGAGAAATGAAATTGAGAGTGAGAGAGGGAAAAATAGGGAGTGAAGATAAGGATTGAAGAAGGGGCGGGAGGGAGAGAGGGAGAGGGTGTAAGATAGAAATACATAGAGAAGAGAGACTTAGGGAAGATAGAGCAAAAGATAGTGAGTGAGAGGCAGAGAGGGAGATATAGAGCGAGATATGGAGAGGGAGGGAGGAAGAGAGGGGGAGAGAGAGATACCGAATAAATGAAAGTAAGTGAGAGGGAGGGAGGAAGAGAGTGATAGATTGTTGGAGAGAAAGAGTGAGTAAAATGATAAGAGAGTATGAAAGAGAGCAATAGAGAGTGTGTGTGAGAGAGAAAGAGAGAGAAATAAAGAAAGAAATAGTGATAAAGCATAAATAGAGAAAAGAGCGAGAGAGAGCTAGAGTGGAATGAGAGAGGTTGACGAAGGGAGTCAGAGGAATGGAAGAGAGTGGGAATGAGAGAGGAAGAGAGACTGAGAGGGAAGAGAAAGTAAAGGAAGAAATAGAGATAGAGTGAGAGAGACGGTGAGATGGGTAGAGAATGAGGCTTAGTGGGAGAGAGAGGAGTGAAATGGAAGAGTGAGAGGGAGAGAGGAGGAGAGTGCATGAGACAGAGAAAGAAGAGCGAGAAAGTGAGTGAGAGGGAGGTAGGGAAGGAAACAAGAGAGTTGGGGAGAGAGGGAGAGAAAGATTGAGAGGAGAGTGAGGAGAGAGAGCAATATAAGAGAGAATAAATGAGAGAGAGTGATCATGAAGCGAGAAAGAGAGAGGGAATGAAAGAGTAAGAATGAGAGTGAAACCAAAGAGAGAGGAAGAGAAGCTGGAAAGGGAGAGAGTGCGAGAAAGAAATAGAGAGAAAAGAGAGTAAGGGAAGATCGAGTGGGAGAGATGGAAAGAGCGAGCAAGCGAGAGAGGGAGTAAGAGAGAGGGAGATAATGAGAGCAGGAGAAAGAGAGGGATGAAGGGAGTGAAAGTGGGAGAGAGACTCAGTGAGGGATAAAGGGAGAATCAAAAGAGAACAGAAGATAAAGTGAGAGTGAGATAAAAAGATGTGGAATAGAGAGTGAGGGAGAGGAAGAGAGTGAGTGAGAAAATTGATAAAAGGTAGTGAAAGGGTTTAAAGAAAGAGAGCAGAAAAGAGAATAGAAGTGAGACTAAGTGAAGATCGAGTAAGAGTGAGTGAAGGGTATGAAGTGAGGGAGAACAAGAGAATATAGAGTGAGGGGAGCAAGAAAGAGAGGGATAAAGTAAGGAGAGGAGGAAGGTAGAGAAGTGAGAAAATGAGAGAGTGAGGGATGAAAGCAAGAGAGAGAGGAGAGAGAGTGGAGATAGAGCGAGAGAAAAGTAAAGGAAAAGATAGAAGAGTAGCAACAAAGTAGAGTGTAAAAGAGAGTATAAGATAGAAAAAAGAATAGAAAGTGAGAGAGCATAATGGAGAAGGGGATAGAGAGAAGTCAGAAAACTGGAGTAAAGGAGAGAGAGGAGAGAGTGAGAGAGAAAAAGCAAAATGGTAACAAAGAGTGAGATAGAGAACAAGAAATGGAGCTAATGAGGGTGAGAGGAAGAGAGATTAAGAGAGATTGTATCAGTTTATGAGATGGAGAGAGAAGAGTGAGCTACACAAGGGAGACCTCGAGGGCACGAATGAGGCATTGATAATGATAGAGGGAGAGAGTAAGAGCTCTAAAGAGTAAAATAGTGAGAGAGTGAAGGAGATCCAGAGAGAAATAGGAAAAGAGAGTGAAAGAGAAGAGGATATAAGGAAGGGAAAGAGAGAGCGAAAAGAGAGAAAAAAAGATACTAGGAGGGTGGGAAGGGAGAGAGAGAGAGCGAGAGAGTGAGGGAGGGATCAAGAGAGATATACAAATAGAGAGGGAGAGAGTGAGAACAAGAGTAATGAAAGAAGAGTGAGAAAAATAAGAGATAGAGAGAGGGAGGGAGAGAGCAAGAGAGCGAGAGAAGTGTGAGAGAATGTGAGAAATAATGAGAAAGAAGTGAGGGATTGGGAGACATAAAAGTTGGAGAATGAGAGGAGGTTGTGTTTGAGTGTGAGAGAGTGAAAGAGATCTAAAGAGAAAGAGGGAGAGAGAATGAGAGAGTGCATGAGTGTGTGAGATGGAGAGAGAAGAGTGAGATACATAAGGGAGTTCTAGAGAGGGAAAGATTGAGGGAGTGAGAAAGATAGAGGGAGAGAGTGAGGCTGATAAAGAGAATAAGTGTTAGAGGGTGAAGGAGATCTAGAGGGAAAGACATCTTTCCCTCTCTCCCACTTTTTAACCCTCACTCACTCTCACACACTCTCTTTCCTTCCCTCTGTCTCTCTCTCTCTCTTCTACTTCCCCTCTATCTTTCCCTCTCTCTTTTTCTCCCCTCATTAGCTATTCCCCACTCCCTCTCGAGAATGAGAGGGAGAAGGAGAGGAGAGAGATAGTAAGGAAGGGAAAGTAGGAGAGTGTGAGTGAGAGAGTGACGAAGGAGGGAAGTGAGAGAAGTAGAGAAAGAGAGTAGGGTGGTAACGTAAGAGAATGAGTGAGAAGAGTAAAAGAGAAGTTGACATAGAATAAAGAGTGAGAGCGAGATAGCAATGGAAAGTGGAAGAGATGATAGAGAATGTGAAAGAGATAAAGAGAGGGTGTAGGAGTGTGAGTGAAGCTGGAGAGAGAGTGGGTCAAGAGAGAGTAGGAGAAAGGAGCAAGAGAGAGATAGTTAGGGAGGGAAACTGAGAGAGAGAGAAGGAGAGAGAAAAGGAGAGAGAAAGGGAGAGAGAGTACAAAAGAGAAGTGAGAGAAGGCGAGTGAGGGAGTAAGAGTGAGAGACAAATTAAAGAGAGTGAGGGAGCGAGGAATGGAGAGAGAGACAAAGAGAGAGAAATAAATAAAGAATGGAGAATGAGGAAAGAGGGAAAGAGAGATAAACAACGACAGAGAAGAGGGGGTGAGAGAGAGAAGAAAGAGAATGAGAGGAAGGGAGACAAAGATAGAGTAATAGATATAGAAAGAAAGAGTGAGCAAAGAATAGAGAAACACAAGAGTGAGCAAAGAATAGATAAAGCGAGATAGAGCGAGCAAAGAATAGATAAAAAAAAGTGAGCAAAGAATAGATAAAAAGAGCAAGATAGAGCGAGAGCGAGAGAGAAACATAAGAGAAAGTGAGAGACATAGAGTGAAAGGGAGAGAGGGAGGAAGGAAGAGATGGAAGGAGAGAAGGAGAGAGATTAGAGAGAGAGGGACGAGAGCAAAAAATATTTAAAAAGGAGACAGAGGAAGCGAGAGAGGAGTAGAGAGAGGAAAAGATAGTGAGCAATATGGAGATAGGGAGAGAGAGTAAGAGAATTAGAGAGAAGGAGAGAAGAGGAGAGGGAGATGGAGAGGAAGAGAGATTGAGATCGAGTGAATGGGAGGGAGAGCAGCGGAGGGAGAGGGAAAGTGAAAAAGGATGAGAGAGAGTGTGAGAAACTGAGAGGGAAAGTGAGTCCCTCTATCTCTCTCACTCATTCTCTTATTCTCTCTACCTTATTTCCGCTATCACTCTCTTTTTCTCTATCTTCCTTCATGCTCTCTTCTCTCTCTATTTCCCTCTCCATCTCTCTTCCTCTCTTGTTCCCTCTCTCTTCAATCTCTCTCACTTCCTCCCTCTCACTTTTTCCACTATTTATTTTCTATTGTTCTTGCTCTCTCTTCTATTGTTCTCTCTTTTATTACTCTCACTCATAGTCCTTTCTCTCTTTTTCTCTCCTAGTCCTCTCGCTTTTTCTCTCCAAGTCCCTCTCTTCATCTCTATATCACTCTCACTCTTAACATATCCCTCTATCCTTCTCATTCTCTATTCTTTCTCTTTCTCCTAATTTGTCTTTTATTTTTCTCTCTTCACTCTCATACCTTTCACCCTTCCTCTCCAAATATCCTCAACTCTTTCTCCCCCTTTCTTACTTTCCTCCTTCCCTCTATATGTCTCCCTCTTTCTCTCTCCCCCTCTCTCTTTCACACACTCTCACTCCCTCCCTCAACCTCCGCATCCCCCTCATTCTCTCTCTCTCTCAATGTCTCTCACTCATTCTCTTGCTCTCCTTTCCTCTGTCCCTCACACTAACCCTTACATCTCCTACTCTCAGTTTTCCTACCCACCCTCCCATCTCTCGCTTTCCTCTCATTCATTCTCTTCTCTCCTCTTTTCTCTCACTCTCTCTTTCTCTCTATCTTCACTCTCTCTCACCAACTCTTCCTCTCGCTGCCTTTCTCGCTCTCCTTCTCTCTTTCTCCCTCTCTCTATCACTTGATCTCTCTTTCCTGATCTCTCTAAGTTTTTATTTTGTTGCTCTTCTCTCCTTATCTCTGACACTTTTGCTTTATCTCCCCTCATTATTTCTCCCTCCCTGCCTCCCTTACCAACCATCTCTCCAAGTCCTTCCATATTATTTCTATCTCTTTCTCTCCCTCTTGCACTCCATCATTTCCTACATCCCTTTCTCTCAACCTTATATCTTCTATTACTTTCTCTCTTTCAATCTCTTCAACTCCCTTTCTGGCTTTCCCCACTCTCTCTCTTTCGTCATCCATTTCTTATTACTATTTTTCTCTATCTCCTCTTTTTCTTGCTCTTATCTCTCTATCTTGCTCTTTTCTCTCTACCTCTACCTCATCTCTATCTCACTATTTCTCACATTCTTTTCCATTCTCTCTCTCTTCCTTCCATTTTCACATCCTCCCCCCTCTGCCTACCCTTTCTTCCACATAAAAGCTCTATTTCTTCCTATCTCTTGTTTCCTCTCTCACACACTCTCTCACTCTCTCTCCCCTTCTCGTTCCCTCCCTCTCTCTCGAATTTCACTCTCAATTTTACTCTCTCTCCCTCACTCCCTCTCTCTCCAAACTCTTTTTCTCTCAATTTCTCTCTCTCCTCTTGTCCTCTCTCTCCTTCCCTCTCTCCTCCCTCCATCTCTTCTCTATGTCTACTTGCTCTTTCTCTCTCTCTCTCTCTCACTCACTTTCACTCCCTCACACACCGTCTCTCAAATGTTTTTACATCTTGCTCTCTCCCCTCAAATCCATTTCATCGATCCCTCCCTCTCTCAAGAGAGAGAGAGTAGTGAGATAGGCAGCGACGTAGAAAGAGAGGGAAGGAGGATTAAAAGAGGTAGGGATCAGAAAGATAGATGTATGAAAGAAAATAAGAAATAATGAGATGTATTTGAGGGTAGAGAGCAAGATGTGAGAACAACTAAGCGAGAGTCAGTGAGGGAGTGAGAGTGAGAGAGAGAAAGAGTGAGTAAAAAGAGAGAAGAGGGGGTGATGGATGAAAGAGCAACAGAGAGGATAGAGGGAGGGCAAGAGAGAGTAAACAAATGATAAAGAGAGATGAATTAAAGATTGAAAGAGTGAGCAAGAGAGGGAGTGAACTAGAAAAAGAGAGATAGAGGGAGGAAGTGATAGGGATTGAAGGTAGAGCCAGAGGGTGAAAAGGAAAGAGAGTGAGAAATAAATATAGAGAGAAGAGAGACTCAAGAAAGAGAAAAAGTTTGGAAGTGAGAGGTAGAGAAAGGGAGATATAGAAGAGGATATCGAGAGATAGAGGGAGAAGAGAGATAGCGAGACAGAAGGCGAGAGAGAGAGAGAGGGAGGGAGGAAGAGACTAGGTGATAGTTGGAGAGAAAGAGTAAGTAAAGAGATAAGAGGGAGTGATAAAAGAGAGCAAGAGAGAGTGTGTGAAAGAGAAAGAGAGAGGGAGTCAGTAAAGGAGAGTGAAAAGTGATACGTCATAAAGTGATAAAAGAACAAGAGAGGGAAAAAGAGGGGTGAGTGAGAGAGGAAGTGCGAATGAGAGTGAAGAAAAAGTTAGGGAAGATATAGAGAGAGTGAATGAGAGGGAGAGAGGGGGTAGAGATTGTGATATTGTAAGAGGGAAAGAGCAGGAACGAACCAGAAAAATGTGATAGAGGGAGAGTGGTTGTGTGTCTGAGAGAGAGAAAGAGAGACGGAAAGAGAGGGAGGGAAGGAAGGAAGCAAGAGACAGGGGGAGTGAGGGAGAGAAAAATTGAGAGATGAGAGAGGAAAGAGAAACATAAGCTTGAGTGTGTGAGAGTGTTAACATAGAGTGAGAAAGAATGAGGGAGAGAGCGAGCAAGAGTGAGAGTGAAATGAACAGAGAGAATGAGGGTGCGAGAAAGGGAGGGAGTGTGAAAGACAAATAGAGAGAAGAGATTGTGAGGGAATAGAGAGCATGAGAGAGGGAGAGATTGAGCGAGCAAGAGAAGGAGCAAAAAAGAGTGAGACAATGACTGTGGGATAGAGAGAGGGATTAGGAGATTGAAGGAGGGAGGGAGAGTAAGAGAGAGGTGGTGAGGGATAATGCTAGAGTCAAATGTGAGAGATGTATGTAACAACGAGAGAGAGATAAAGAGAGATGGAATAGAAATAGAGAGATGGTGGTAGTGAGGGAGAAAGAGAGACAGAAGGAGAAACTAAAAGGGTTTAAAGAGAGAGTGAATGGGAGAGAGAGAGAGTGATAAGAGAGGCTATGGAAAGATAAAGTAAGATTAGTGAGGGAAAAAGAGGGGGGAGAACGAGAAAATGGTGAGAGAGAGGGGGAACAAGAGAGAGGGGGATGGAGAAGGAGGGCAGAAGAGAGGGGAGAAAGAGAGAGTGCAAGGGATGGTAGCAAGAGAGGGAGAGAGAAAGAGAGGGGAGGATAGAACTCTCGTTTCTCCTACATTTCTTATTACTATTTTTCTATCTCCCCTCTTTCTGTTGCTCTTATCTCCTTCCCTCTTACCTCACACTCTCTCTCCCTTTACACTATCATAATATCATTTTTCTCTCTTGTCCCTCTCTCTTATTCCTTCTCTTATATCCTCTTCTCTCTCTCTCTCTCTCTTTTCCTCTTTTTCTATAGATCTCTTTCATTCTCTCGCTCTTGTTCTTTTTATCACACTCTCTCTCCCTCTATCTTTCTTACTCCCTCATTCATGCCCTCTCTAGGTCTCCCTTATTTAGCTCCCTTAATTGTTCATCTCACACACTCTCTCGCGTGCTCTCACACACACTCATATACTCTCTCACACTCTCTTTCTCTCTCAATCTCTCTCCCTCTAACCCTCTTAAGCTCAATTTCCTGATCTATATCTCTCTCTTACCATCTTTCTCTTTCTCTTGTACTCTTTCTCACTCCATTGTTGCATGTTTCTCCCTTCTCTCTCTGACTCGCTCCCTCTATCCCCCACTCTCTCCCCTTCTCTATTGCTTCCATCCCTTTCATTATCTCCTCTCTCTTCTCTCCCTCGCTCCCTTCTTCCCTTACTTCCTCCCTCCCTCCCTCCCTCTCAGTCTCCCTCTCCATCTCCCTCTCTCTTTCTCACTCTCTCTCTCACCATTCTTCTATTCTCCCTATCTCTTTACCTCTCACTGACTATCTATTACTCAATCTCCTCTTCTCTTTCTATTTTCTTTTCACTTTTTATCACTTTACCTCTACTGTTCTCTCTTTAATCCATTCCACTCCCTACCTCTATCCTTATTCTCACTCACTCCATCCCTCTCTCTCTCACCATTCTTCTATTCTCCCTATCTCTTTACCTCTCACTTACTATCTATTACTCAATCTCTTCTTCTATTTCTATTTTCTTTTCACTTTTTTATCACTTTATCTCTACTGTTCTCTCTTTAATCCATTCCACTCCCTACCTCTATCTCTTATTCTCACTCACTCCATCCCTCTCTCTCACACCCACTATTCAATCTGTCTTTATCATTCTCTATCTCTCTCTCTCTCGCTTCTATCTCTCTTAATCTTTTAACACGTTTAGCCTTCACTACCTCTCGTTCACTCTCCTCCCTCTTTTACTCTCGACATCTGTCTCTTTCTCCACGCTCCTTATCTCTCTCTTGCACCCAATCTCATTCTCTCAATCTCTCCCTCTCCTATGCTCTCTCTTCCCACACTCTTTCTTTATTTCTCTCTGACACTCTCTCCTTTCTTGCTCCATCTTTCATTCTTGACCATTTTACTATCACTTTTGCTCTGTCCTTCCACTCTCTTTCTCACTCCATGTTCACTCTCTCTCATTTATTCTCTATTTTGTTGCTCTCTCTTCTCTCTTGTTGCTCTCTCTTCTCTCTCTTTTCATTATTTATCTCCCTCTCTCCTTTTGTATTGCTTCTATGCCTCCCTTCCTCATTCAATCTCTCTCTCTCTCACACACAATCTCTCTCGGTCTCCCTCTCACTCACTTCCTCTTCAGCACCCTCTCCTTCAATCTCATGCTCTACTCCTTCCCTCCATCTCACTCACTATCTTCCCTCACTCTCTCTTCTTTCATAATCCCCAAACTCATTCACTTCCACTCTCTTCAAGCTCTAACACCCCTTCTCCCTATCTCTCGCTTTCCCACTCTCTCCCTCTCTCACTCTTTTCTCTATGTTTTATCATTTCACTTTCTCTATTGCTCTCTCTTTATCCTACACACTCTCACTCTCTCCCTTTCTCACTCTTTTCTCTATGTTTTATTCCTCACCCTTATATGACTCATTCTCTCCTACTATCCCACACTCCCACTCTCACTCTCTCAATCTCCCTTCCTTCTCTCTATCTTCATATCTCACACTCATTATATATTTCTCTTTCTTCTACTCCCTTCCTTGCTCTCACTTGCTCCATATCTCTTGCTCTATCTCTATTTGTCTCTCACACTCTCTTCTTTCTCCCTCCCTCTCTCTCATTAATTTCACACTCTCTTACTCACCCTCTCTGTCACACACTCCCAATAGCCCACTCTCACTTGCTCTATCTTCCCTCATTCTCTATTCTCTATATATTTTTCTCTCAATAACTCCCTTTTCTTGCTCTCTCAATCTCTGCAATCTCTCTGACTTCCTCACTGTACTCTCCCTTTCTCCCTCCCTTAATCCCTTCGTTCTCATTTTGTCTTCTCTGTCTGTATTCTCTCACTATTTCACTCTCTCTTTCTCTCTCTCTTGCTCTCTCATATCATTCTATCTTTTCTCTATTTACTAACTCATTTTCTCTATTTATCCCTCACTCTCCCTTCATTATCCTTTCCTCTTTTTCTCAATCCTTCTCTCTTCTATCTTTCTTCCTCTTCTCTCATTTTTCTAAATTTCTCTCACACTTCTCACACTCTCCCTACCTTTCTTCCCTCTCTATTCCTGTATGTCACTCTCATTTTCTTACTATTATTCTCACTCTCTCCCTGTCTCTCTCGATCCCTACATTTTCTCTCTTTCTCACTCTTTCCCTTTCTATCCATCATTCATTCTCTTTCTCACTCTCCCACTTATCTATTTTTCTTTCTCTCATTAACTTCCATTCCTCCCTCCCATATCTCTCTTTTTATCTCCCCACCATCTCTCCTTCCCTCTGTTATGTCCTCTTCTCTCTCACACACTTTCTTTTTCTCTCTCAAGATCACAGTCACAATCTCGCTCTGTCTTTTACTTTTTTCTTTTTTTCTCTCTATCTTACTTACTCCCTCTAATTTGTGTGAGAGAATGTGAGAAAAGTGAGAGAGAAGAGAGGGATTGAGAGAAATAAAAGTTGGAGAGTGAGAGAAAGAGTGGGTGTGAGGGATAGTGGAAGAGAGTGATAGATAAACATAAGGGAAAGAGTTAGATAAGTGAGAGAGAGGTGGGAAAGAGAGAATAGCAAGATGGATAATATCAAAAAGGCATGGGAAAGTGACATAGAGAAAGAAGGACAGAAGGAAGGAGAGTAAGAGGATGAGTGAGAGAAAAATTGGGAGATAGATAGAGCGAGCGAGATGCAGAGGTAGATGGGGAGAGTGGAAGGGATGGAGTGAACTAGAAATAGTGAAATAGATGGAGGGAGTTATAGGGATTGAAAAGAGAGTGGGAGGGATGAATGGTGGGAGAGTGAGACAAAAATAGATACAAGAGAGACTAGGGGAAGATAAAGCAAAAGATATAGAGTAAAAGGTAGAGAGAGGGAGATATAGAGGGAGATATGCAGAGAGATAGAGTGCGAGAGGGAGATATGCAGAGAGATAGAGCACGAGAGGGAGATAAAACATGATGTAAGGTAAGAGGGAGATAGGGAGAGCGAGGTAGAAAGAGACTAAGCGATGGTTGAAGTAAATAGAGAGACTGAGAGATACTTTGAGGGAGGGAGAGAATATATATATATATATATATATATATATATATATATATATATATATATATATATATATATATATATATATATATATAAGGGATGATAGGATGGCAGGTTCCGGATATTATGGAAGGTTTCTTGAGGCGATTCAAAATTTCTACTTGATCTTTTGATTTTGATTTGAGAATTCTTCTGCTTTGTTCCTTCTTTTCTTGATTTCCCTACTGGATTCTGGATTTGCTGGTAGTTTCCAATTGGTATTTTGAATTTTGAATTCCTTGGTTTCCCGAGTTCTTGAAATTCAATTACTTTTGAATTTTCTTGTTCTTGGTGTGGTAATTTGTTTCATGGCAGATTCTACTTCTGCTGCTATCCCTGTTAAGACTTCTTTTGTGGAAGTGGTGGGTGCCGCTCGTTGATCCGTCTGGATAAACTTATTTTCCCTCAATGTTATCATGAGACTCGTCACTGGTAGGGGTAATTACCCTTTTATTAAGCAAGTAAGCAAGAAAGGAGGTAAGCCCGCTTTAATCTTCACCGATTCTCGAACTTGCTTCCTTGGTTGAAGTGCATAAATTTACTCTCGTGGGAAGTTTCAATTGGGCATCCTAAGATGGAAAGAATTAGGAAATGCTTTGAAGATTTGAAATTGGCTCGGTTTATGGAAGGTTGGACTGTTTGATGGAAGACATATAATGATAAAGCTTTCCGAAGAGGAAGATTATGCAAATTTATTTTCTAAAAAATTCTTGATGATGGATGGGAAATATATGAAATTCTGAAATGGTCTCTTGATTTTGATTCTAATCAAGAAGCTCCTATTATTCTTGTTTGGTACAGAATTCCTAATCTGAAATTACAATATTTCAACCATCAAGTGATCTATGCAATTGGCACTGCCTTGGGGAAACCTCTTAAATTAGATATTTCTACTTTTAATCTGTCTAGACCTTCTTTAGCAAGGATTCTTGTTGAAAAAGACATTACTCTTCCTGAGGTTGAGGAAATTTGGCTTGGTTCTCCACATAATGGTTATTGGCAACCATTAATTATAGAACAAATGCCTGCCTATTGTCTTAATTGTAAGATGTTTGGTCATTGTAAAGAAAATTGTTACAGGATTCATCCTAATCTTAGGCCTGTTAATACTAAGGTGGTTAATTCTGCTGCAGTTAACATCACATCAAATAAAGTTGTTGTTTCACCTTCTGGAGTGCCTACTGCAGTTGTTGAGAGGAATGATCCTATTCCTTCTGATGTTAATAAATCTGGACTGTTTGATTCTGGCATTAAATCTTCAATTCCTGCTGTTGTTCCTGAAAATGCTCTACATGTATCTGATCCTGTATTAGTTACTATTCCTGATGATTCTGATACATCTTTGGTTCACCCTGAACAAACAGTTACTATTACTGCAGAAGAGCCTGTTTTAATTAATTCTGCTTTGGAAGTTCTGGATCCTGTTGATTCAGCTTTAATTATTCAGAAAGAAGTCCCTGGTTCTTCTGTTTCTCGTGATTCTACAGAAGTAATTATTCAGAAAGCTGCCACTGTTTCTAATGTTTCTGTTGTTCCATCTAATAATATATCTGAGATTTCTTCAGATCTTATTATTCCTGTGAAGGAAGGTATTGCTATTGGACCTGTTGGAAGAGATATGGATTTATCAAACTCTACACAGTATAATTTAGTTTCAACTATCCCTAAGCCTACTGATTATCCCATATTTCAAAATGTTAATCAAGATGGATTAACAGCTTCTTTGGATAATCTTGATGCCGTCGCTAATGATCTTAAGGATGATCGGTTAATCCGAAATCAAAAAAGAAAAAGAAAACTCGTTGAAATATTGTCTTTATCTGAAGCTAATATTATTCCATCTTCCTCTTCTAGGCTTACTAGAAGTGGAAGACATGCCCCTCATGATTAAGTTTATATGCTGGAATATTAGGGGAGTAGCCAATCCTGTCTCCCTTAATAGAATTTTGAGTTTAAACAGGATTCATAAGTTCTGGGTGATTGTGCTTTTGGAACCTTTGGTGAAATCTAATTTGATAGATTCACCAAAAAGTTTCCTGATTTTCACTTCTTCTCTAATTGTTCTAATAAGATCTGGCTTCTGTATAGAAAAGAATTATTGGTGAATATTCTTCTTGATCATTCCCAGCTTTTGCATTTTCAATTTCAGATTGATCAATTTCAGGGATTTGCATCCTTTGTGTATGCTGCTTCTAATCCTAATGACAGAATAGAGCTTTGGAATAAAATCCAGCAGATTAGCTTATCTATGTCTGAAGGTTGGATTGTGGGTGGAGATTTTAATTGTATTGCTCATCATAGTGAAAAGAAGGGTGGCAGGAATCCCAATCTTAATGAGATGCTGAAATTTTCTCATGATATTCATTATGCCAAGCTTGTTGATATTGGTTTTGATGGTTCTCCTTATACTTGGAAGAGGGGCTCTTTATATGAAAGACTGGATAGAATTTTAGTTAATCAATCTTGGATTATCATGTTTCTTATTTCTAAAGTTAAACATTTGGCTAGAATGGGTTCTGACCATACACCTTTGCTTGTTTGCTGTTCTCCTTTTTTAGTGATGAAATCTTCTTCATTCAAATATCTTAATGTATGGTCCACTCATCCTGAATTCAGTAAAGTGATTGAGAGAAATTGGTGTGCACCTATTAATGGTTTTCCAAATCCTATTATCAAATTGTGGTTTTTACATAAAAGACTAGCTAAGGAACTCAAAACATGGAACTGGAATGTGTTTGGTAATATCCATCAAAAGGTCATTTCTGCTAAAGGTTTTGTTTCTGCTGTTGAAAAAGATGTTGAAGCTGGGATAGTTTCTGAGCAAGATTTAATCGTCGCTTATGCCAATTTGAAAACTCGCCATAGATCAAGAGGAGTTATTTCTTCAGCGAAAAGTCTGCAACGAACCGGTTTCATCATGGGACAGGAATTCTAAATTTTTCCATGCTATTATTAAATATAAAAGAGCTGTCAACACTATTCTTCAAATTAAGACACATGACAACAGGTGTTTGTTAAATCCTAAAGATATTGCTGAAAATGCTGTTACTTATTTCAGGGATTTGTTTGCTGTTCAGCCCACCAATTCTAATCTGTTTTCTGCTTCATTGTTGTCTCCTACTGGGATCATTAATCAGTCAAATGACTTAGCTGCTGTTCCTGATGAACAAGAAATTTATAATGCCATTAATACTATGGACGAGTGATAAGGCAATTGGACCAGATGGGTTCACCCGTACTTCTATAAAAAATTTTGGCATCTTATCAATTTCGATGTTATCGTTGCTCGTAAAAAGTTTTTTCCATGGAATTCAATTGTCTAAATATTTTGCTTCTTCCACTATTATTTTGATTCCTAAGAATATAAATAAAGTTACTTGGCAAGATTTTAGACCTATTAGCTTAACATCCACTTTTTCTAAGATCATTAGTAGGATTCTTGTGGCCGATTACAACCATTGCTCGAATGAATTAATTTCAGAGAACCAAACTGCTTTCATTAAAGGAAGGTGTATTAGTGACAATGTGCTCTTGGCTCAAGAGCTTTTAACTGATCTGGATAGAAGTTGTAGAGGCTCTAACATCATTTTTAAATTGGATTTAGCAAAGGCTTTTGATACAATAAGATGGAAATTCATTGTTGATGTGTTGGTGGCAAGGGGATTCAATGCAGCTTTCTGTAATATGATTTTTAGATGGCTTACCAATAACTATTATAGTGTTATGATTAATGGGGAGTGCCATGGTTTTTTCTCTTCTGGTAGAGGCATTAAACAGGGTGATCCATTGTCACCTTATATTTTCATTCTTGCTTTTAATTATTTATCTAAGATGTTAAATCATGTTCAACACTCTCATCCATATACTCAATTTCAGCACAGATCTTCACAACTGATTTCTCATCTTGCTTATGCAGATGATGTTATTGTGTTCTCTAATGGCAGCAAACAATCCATTAAATGTTTAATGAAAACTTTGGCTATGTTTGAAAGTATTTCTGGTATGGTTTTCAATAAACCCAAATGTCAATTCTTAGCAGGATCCAAAATCAGCACATCTATTAAAAACTGGATTGCTGATTTTACTGGTTTTAATAAGGCTCATTTCCCATTGTTGTATTTGGGATTTCCTTTGATTAAGGGAAGAAGGAAGTTATGTCATTATGATGACATTGTTGCTAAGATATCTTCTCAAATTAACTGCTGGTCTAACACTTTTTTATCTAATGGGGGAAGAATAACTCTTCTTAAGAGAGTTTTAACATCCTTTCCTCTTTACATACTTCAAATGATCAGAATGAAGAAGAGTACTCAAAAATTAATTTTTGTTATGTTCAACAAGTTCTTATGGGAAGGTAATCATAAACAAATGCACTCGGACAAATCGGGATAAATTGTGTAAGCTCTATTGATTCCGGAGGTCTTGGTTTTAAAAGCTTTCAACACCTAAGCTTCTCCTTCTATTAGTAACAATGGCTTAAATTTAGATCCAAAGATTCTCTTTGGTCTAAATTCATGCATGGTAAATATTGTTATAATATTCATCCTACTCAAGCACTTTTCAAAGTGGGTGATTCTAGGACTTGGAAGGAGCTACTTAAAGTTAGACTGAAGGCTGAAGAATTATTTACTTGGGATATTGGTAATGGTCAAATCAATTTTTGGTTTGATAAATGGTTGTATGATGAATCTTTAGCAAATCATTACACTCCATCTTCTAATATTAAACTTTTTGCTGATTGTTGGAAAGATCTTAAGTGGAATTCGGAATTGCTTCAACCTCATCTGAATCCTGATATTATTAACAAGATTTTGTCCATCCCTATTCAGATTGCTGGCAAGGTTAGATTAATACCCAAGAATTCCTCTAATCAGAGTTTATCTAAGTTCGTTTGTCATTCTTGTTTCAACTGGCAAAAAAAAATGATTGGGGTGCTAAATTATGGAATAAATATATCACTCCATCTATGTCCTTCTTTTGCTAGAAATTATTTAAGAAACTCCTCTCTACAGATGATATTTTGAAGCTTAAGGGTATTAGAGGTCCTTCTATTTGTCCTTTTTATCTTATTGATGAGGAATCTTTATATCATATCTTCCTTAATTGTAATCAGATTCAGCAAATCTGGAAGGAGATTCTATCTTTATTAGCACGTAATGATAGATTTTTTAAGTGGAATTCTATAGAGGCTTGTTAGCGGGATTGGAAAAATGTTTCTTGTTACTATACCCCTTTCGATTATTTTCTCGGTTCATTCGGATGGCTCGAAATGATATTATACATCATAATATCTCATTCTCTTCTCAATCTATCATTAGGAACTGTTGGTCTTATCTTAACAAATTGCAGAATTTTGTTGCTCCTTCACATTTTCAGAAGAAAAGACAATTTGTTTTGGTACAATGGAAAGCACCTATGCATCCTTGGTTGAAAATCAACACTGATGGTAGTCATAAAACTTCTTCTGCTGGAATTGGAGGACTTTGCAGGGATTTTAGAGGACAATGTCTATGGTTCTTTGCTGCTCCTATCATGGCTTGTTCTGCACTTGAAGCTGAAATCATTGCAATTTTTTGGGGGCTGCAAATTGCTGAAAAATTGAAATTAAACTTTCTGCATTGTGAAGTTGATTCCTTGCTTCTTTTACAGATTTTGACAAATAAATCTACTATTCCATGGTTCCTTCATATTTGGATAAAAAAGATCAATGCCATTACTGCTTCTAAGCAGATTATTTGGTCTCACATCTATAGAGAAGGGAATCAGCCTGCAAATTGTCTTGCATCTACTGCTTCTGAAACCTTTAATGTAGTTTGTAGTTCTGTTGTTTCTTCTTTTCCTTTATTTAGTTCTCTGATACATGGGGATTTAATTAAGATCCCACATGTTAGATGTATCAACTCTTCAGTTTAATATAGTTTTCTTTCTCTAATATATATATATATATATATATATATATATATATATATATATATATTTAAAGAAAGGAGCTACATTAGGCTCCCTACATGTTGATTCAAAAGAGTGGAGTTACAAAATATCCCAAATGGGAACAAACATGACTCAGTACAACTCCATACCAAAAGAGAAAGTAGCTAAACTAAGTGTGAAGTAAGCCTATCCAAAAGAAAAAATATGTGCCCAATAACCACATAATCCAAAGAAAAGAAAAAAGAGATGTCACCAACACCGCCAACCGGTAAGACACTCCCTAAGCAGTAGGGGAGGAGATGCGAAGTTGCCAACATCCAACCATGTAGAAAATCGCTCTGGGAGGATAAACCGAAGGTCAAACCGCCAACCATTCTGAAGTTAATTCCTTCCCGACCTAAGGTGGGGGAGGCTCAGCTTGTCCCCAGCAATGATCAAGTTTAACTCATAAGTGGGGGTGGTGGATACCCTCACCCGCCGAGAAGAAGCACCCTTACATGCCGGCCAGGTGGGCAGCCTTTATTTCCTTCCCTAAAAATTGAAGTGAAGGTAGTCCGAGGGGATGAGAGCCGTTCGAATCTGGTGGATCCGAGTGGTTGTGCCTCCAAGAGGAGCCACACTCCGCATGTAAGTCGTGAACAAGAGCAGTGGAGTCAACTTAAATCCGCAGGTTAGACCAGATGAACGTGATCGTGCAAGCCGCAAGGCATAAAGGACTGCAATGTATTCAGCTTCCAGAGCATCCAGAGCTAGAACAGGAGCATAGAAATAAAGAAGACAGTGACCATGGTGGTTATGAAAATGCCCCCAACACCAGCTCTCCCTTTTGAGAAGCTGCCATCAGTGTTAATTTTAATTGTAGGTCTAATGGGGGGAAGCCATCTTACCAATAAGACCTTGGGGGCAGGAGTAGAGGTAGTAGGTAAATCAATGTTTAACAGGTTGGTGAAGCCTTTGTGACTAATGATTTTGTGTAGATAGACTTTGCAATTTTTAGCCACTTTGGTAGAAGAGGCAACAATACCATTAAACTTGGCATTGTTCCTGGCCATCCATAGAAACCAGATGACAATGAGATGGATGGTTTGGATTTGCTGGCTGTTCCCCTCTAACCATAGATTACTAAAATCTTCCCAGCAACAATTCTCAATTTGCTTCGCTCGTCGATAACCGTCGCCAAACGAACCGGAGAAAGAGCAGTTAAGTACAGGTGGGGGATGGATTCCTCCCGAGAGTAGCATAAAACACACTTGGAAGGGCCTCTAAGACCTTTTAGCTTCATTATGTCATCGAGTGGAATTAATCCGTGGAGGGTTCTCCAACAAAGGAAGGCCATAGAAGGGGACAAAAATTGATTCCATACAGCAAGATGCCAAGGCACAGGAGTCCACTGGTATAGGGTGTTATAGATGACTTTAGACATGCTCTGATGTTGATGATTAGGCCTGCAGATGGAGTCTGGAACTGTTCTAGTAAATTTGATAGTGGAAGTCAGTGAGGCTGACTGGTCTTGAAGAATGGCTTTGAGGTGGGGGAGAGACCAGTTGTGCCCATCCCAGAAATCAGAGACTTTAGAAGAATGTTCAAGGTGAGGACTTCTAGCAACCAACCAATCTTTGGGACACCAATTATCAAGCCAGAAGTTAATTTCTCCCCTTCCCAAATTCCAGATATATAAGTCCTCAGCTGTCTTTCTAACACTAAGAAGTTTGACCTGTGTTCCGGAATCCCCCAATTTTCTATCCACCCGGGAAGGGTGTGAAGACCCGCAGTATTTCCCCATCATAAACCTTGCCCATAAAGATGTTTGGGCCCCGAAATGTACCCAGAGTTTGCAGTAAATTAACTTGTTGGATGTGCGGGAGACCTTTCGGTCCCTGTGCCACCTACGGCAGCTTGGTTTAGCAACAGCTTGCCGAGAGGTCCAAAGGTGGTTGCTTAGTCCGGCCGTACCAAAGAAACCCGTTAAATGCCCTCTCCATCCGTAATTGTGTACTTTTCTTCATAGTGATCATTCGGAGTAAGTATGAAGGGAAAGTGGTCGGGATGCTCTCGAGGAGAGTGATCCTCCCTCCATTAGATAAAAAGGAGATGGTCCAATTGCTAAGTTGTGAGTTAATCTTGGCTATGATATCATCAAATTGTATCCGTTTGGTTCTCGCCTATGGTGAGGAAAGCCCCAAGGTATTTCGGAGGAGGAGAGACACATTTGAAGCCAAATGTAGTTCAAGATCCAAGGCTTGATTGGACTAGTTGTCAAGTTTGAGAAAATCAACTGACATTTATCAGTATTGAACACCATGCCTGATTATTGTTGAAATGAATCCACACATATTTTAACCTTCTTAACAGCTGATTTGTGAGCACTGGAAAACAGCATTATATCATCAGCATACATCAGGTGGGTAGTGGAGATGTTGGATCTGTGGTGGAACCTTGCATAAGGTTTGTTCAGCAACTCATGGTCAACCATCTTGGAGAAATAGTCCACTGCAAGGATGAAGATAGTGGGAGATAATGGATCTCCTTGCTGTAGACCTCTAGTTGCTTTGAACTTGCCTCTAGCAGAACCATTAATTAATATGGAATGTTCATTGGAGTGGAGCCACCTTGAGATAAAGTTACAGAAGTGATGATTGATTCCTCTAGCAGTCAATACTTCTATGATAAAATCCCAATTTATGGTATCATATGCTTTTTGTATATCAAGTTTATAAATCAGGTTGCCCCCCTATGGGCTTTGTTTAAATCCAATAGGAGTTCTTGTGCCAGCAAAACATTATCAGTAATTAATCTGCCTTTGACAAAGGCTGATTGATTCAAACTGATAATGTGATCTAAGTGAGGTTGGAGTCTTTCCACCATGACTTTGCTGATTATTTTGCTAATCACAGATGTAAGGCTAGTGGGTCTAAAATGTTCCCATCTTTGCAAGGTAGAGCTTTTTGGAATCAGTACCATGCTGGAAGCACGTAAATAGCTAGGCGGGATCGACCTTGGAAGAAGCTTTGGATCGCAAGCAACAACATCAACCCCCACCGCATTCCTCTCCTTCCCGTAGAAATCAGCAAGTGTAACCATCCGGGCCTGCAGCTTTAGAAGGGTCAATTGAATTTAAAGCCATCCGCATCTCCCGAGCGAAGGTATGTCAGTGAGATGTAGATTGCTTGGTATATTGGTAATTCTCCTGGAACAAAGAGCCATCAATGGGTTTCCTGCACAAGGGGTTGTGATTGAGGAGCTTTTCAAAGTAAGAGACAGCATCCAGACCAATCTCATTGTCATCAATGAGCTTTCTTCCATCAGAGGATAAAATGGAGTGAATATTGTTGCATTTTCTTCTATATTTGATACAGGCATGATAGAATTGAGTATTTCTGTCCCCATGAAGTAAATGATTAAATGCAGCTTTCTGTTTAAGGTACTGATCCAGCTTTTCAGTAGCAGTAAGGAGATTCAGTTGAGCAGAATAGAACAGATCTTCAGGTTCAAGTCCAGCTTCAATAGTAGCTTCCACTCTAGTCAAATTTCTCTCAGCTTCTTTAACAGCAGCAGAAAAATTCCCAATAGATGTCCAGCTCCATTTTCTAAGGACTTTGCTTAAATTTTTCTGCAGTATACTTAGCTTAGTAAAGGGATCAGACTGGTCCTCACAGAGCCAATGATCCTTCACCACATTATGAAACCCCTCATAGGTGGACCAAACATTTAGGTATCTGAATGGAGGGGGAACATTGGAGCAGCTGGGGGAAGTTATGGAGATGAGAAGGGGCTTGTGATCAGATCCAGAGAAATTAAGATGAGTAACATAGGTTTGAAGCCAATTTGCAAGCCAATCATTATTCACCAGGACCCCGTCAAGTCTCTCCCGCATGTTACCCCTCTTCCAAGTGAACTCGTAACCTCTAAAACCAATGTCAAAGAGATTGGCAGCAGGTGATATTATCATTAAAAATGGTCATTTCGTAGAGCTTGGGAGGTCTCGCCTCCTTTCTTTTCACAGTGGACCCAATGCTCGTTGAAATCACCTCCAACTAACCAAGGTGAATGCAAATGAATACCGATCTCATGGAGCCGGTCCCATAACAGCTTTTTTATCGACTCTATTGCATCCACCATAGTACAAAGGTAGCAAGTAGCCTTGTCTCCCATTAATCCGAAAAGAGGAGTGGATAAATTGTCCGTTGTCTATAAGAACATCCAGAAACCTCTTTTCCGCGTAAAACCCAAATTTTGTTATTGCAATTAGCAAAGTGAGAGAATCCATGTAATTTGTTGATAATCTTCTGTGGACACTTGTGAACCAGGGGTTCCAAAATGGAAATGCACCAAAATTTATATTTTTTATTAAGATACAAAAGCCTTTTGAAAGTTAGGGGATTGGAAATACCCCTAATGTTCCAAATTAGGAAACTAATCATAGATTAGGTAAAGTGTTGAGGGAAGACCGAGATCTAGATCTAGATCTACCCCTAGTTAAAGAGTTGCCAGCCGGCTTCCCCACGAGAGAGGAGTACCCAGCTTCTGAACTTCAGAAAGAGCCTTTTTTTCTGTTTTTTGGAAATCTATGTGAGCCATTTGCCTTCCAAATCAGAATTCATTTGGTTGACTTCAACTTGAGTGGGAACTTGTGGGTCAGATAGCTGCTCAATTGATGGAGTAGGTGTGATCATTCTGACTTCCAGTTCCTCCTTCCTACACCAGCCGCGCGGACCGGTAGCAGTAGGGGAAACTGAGTCAATACCTGGTAAGGAGGGGGAGGTTGATATAAGGAGGATATTGCCAACCCCAGTATTAGGAGTAGCAAGGAGAGTTGGAGCCTGTGGGGGAGAGATACCAGCTGGTCCCCCAGAAACTGGAAGACATTCAGCAGACCTGGAGACCCCCAGATCCTGATGAGCAACAGCAGCTTCAGTAGTTTCGACTCGTGGATTTGCCGAACTTCGTACTTTCTCGCTTGGAGGATGGAGTCTAAAACATTTCTCATTAGTATGTCCAAACATTTTACAATGGGAGCAGAAATAAGGCTTTTGTTGCATAATGACTTCTTGCCATTGTCCCTCATCGGTCGAGCCAATCCGGATCTCGTGAATCACGAGCAAGGTAATGTCTCTTTCAACTCGGATTCTAGTCGCTTCGAGTTTAGCCTTATTTAGAGTTTCAGCATCCAGTCATATGGGTGTGCCAAGTGATCTGCCAATTTGGAAAAGTGCTGTTTGATTAAAATATCTATAGGGAAGATTTGGTAATTTGAACCAAATTGGAACAATAGGTGGGTCTTTGTTGGGATCAAAGTTGGGGGTCCACTTGATGATTTTCATTTCCACCCCAGCTATATAAACCACTTGTTTAGCAAACAGAAGTGCATAATCCTCTTCATTAGAGAAATTGATTAGCAGATGTCTCCCATCTAAAAGTCCAATTTTCCAATTGCCCTTGAAGTTAAGGGATGCAAAGAAATTTCTGACAGTTTCCATCTTGGGGTGTCCCAGCATGAATTTGCCGAATCGAGTAAGTTTCACCTCATCATCCAAAGCCGACAGCTTCTTCATCGGTAAAAATAACGACGAGGCATCCATCTTTTACTTCAAGTGGGTGAATGAAAGGGCGGGATATCTTCCCTGCAGCAGCCTCATGAAGATTTTGGGGGAAAATGAGTTTAGAGGGGTCAGAGGTAGAAGGGGCATTGCCAACCACTCCAACATAAGTGGCTTTAGCCCAATTTAAGTTGGTTTCCAAATCTATTGGACAGGCCATAAGCCCAGTCAGGAAAACCCCAGTCAGCAGAAGACAGGAGGTGAATCCAGGAGAGACAAACCAGAGCAGTAAAACAGGAATAACCACAGAAACAAAGAGAACCTTGCAGATAGGGACAGCAGGAAGTGGAGCTCAGCAAGCAGGCAATGTGACAGTAGAATTTGAAAAAGGAAGAACCCGGGAAGACTCAAAAAGCCAGAAGAGAGACCAAGGCTCAGAACTACACTTCACAGGAGGCCAAAAGGGGAGGTAGCAAGACTAAGAACCCACCTGAGAACTCACCTGAGACTTAGCCGCCGGCGAGGTCATGGCGGAAACCCTAGCAGCAGAGCAATCCTTACCAACTGCCATTTTTGCTAATATATATATATATATATATATATATATACTTGATGTATGCAGATGATATTATGGTGTTCTCCAGGGCTAATAAACCTGCTGTTAAGAAAGTACTTAGTTGTTTTCTTCAATTCCAGCAAAGCTCAGGCCTTCAATTCAACCATGCCAAATGTGAGTTAGTTTTACCTAACCACATTGCTTCTACTGTATCTCACTGGATATCTCAGACCACAGGCTTCTCCAAGGCAAACCTTCCCCTGAAGTATTTGGGGGTACCTCTGATAAAAGGCAGAACCAAACAAGTTCATTTTGATGAGATCATTGGTAAGATTCATACCAAGCTCTCAAGCTGGGCTCACTCTTTTTTATCAAATGGTGGGAGGATTACCGTGCTTACGGTATCCTTACATCCTTCCCATCTTACATCCTTCAAATGTCTTGTATGAAGAAAAGCACCGAATACAAATTGAAAGAAGTTTCAATAGATTCACGTGAGTCGGGACTAGGAAGCAATTGCCTTGGGCTAGCCGGCGTAAGGTTGCTAAACCATATGGGGCTGGTGGTTTGGGTTTCAAAGGGTCGAGCGACTTCGGCGGAGTGAACTTTTGCAAACTTTGGATCCATTTCAGGCGGCAGAAATCCCGTGGGCCAAGTACATGATCGGGAAATACCGTAAAGGCACTCACCCGAATTTAGCCCGGATCAAACCTCGGGGCCTCTAGAATCCGGGAAGCACATGATCAAGAATAGAGAGCTGGTCGATTCTATGTACCATCGGGAGTTGGGAAGAGGGGACATCTTATTCGGCAGGATCATTGGTGTCCTCGGGATATGCTCACGAGCTTACCCCATATAATTAAAAATCAGTTCCTTGTGTCCGTTTCATCGGAATGAGGATCAATGGGATACTCCCTGCCCTTCACCAAATTCTCCAGGATCATTCAGTACAGCAAATTATCAATATTCCTTTTGATAGAACAAAACCTGATAAAATAATATGGCAAAATGGGAATCTTAATAGCCTCACCAAAACCCTCTACCTGAAAATTAACAACTGGAACTCTACTGGCTGGGGATCTAAGCTTTGGAACAAATTTCTCACCCCATCTATGTCCTTTCTGAACTGGAAGATTTTCCACCATTGCCTTCCAACTGATGATATTCTTAAGCTTAAAGGGATTAGAGGACCTTCTAAATGTTCTCTTTGTGGCCTGCAAGCTGAATCACTTCAACATTTATTCTTCTTCTGTCCTTTCTCCCAGAAGGTCTGGACCTCTCTTGCTGATCTGTTGAACATCAACACTATAAACTTGGATTGGCAGAATTTTTCCAAATTGCTGCAGTCTTAGCAGAAGATTAAGTCGGGAGTTATCCCTTATATTGTGGCTTGGTTCATATGGATGCACAGGGAATGGGGTGAGGTTTAATGATCTTCCCTGTAAAGTTACCACTGTTCTGGGAAACTGCCACTCCTACATTTCTAAGCTCATCAGATTTCAAAAGTTCCCCAGCATCCTCAAAATTCCCCCCCAAGACTCAATCAAAAGTTTCAGGATTCTCAAGATCAATTGGAAGGCTCCCACTTATCCATTCATCAAAGTCAACACTGATGGAGCTTTGTCTGCAGAAGGGGCTGGCTTTGGTGGTGTTTTCGAGAACCATTTTGGTAAATGTGTTTGCTACTTCCAGCCCCCTACCCATGTGGTCGACCCACTGTAGGCCGAGTCAGTCTCGTCGTCTCATCGGGCGCTTACTTTGCTATCCTCAATAACCGGATCTATTTAATTGTGGAGGGAGACTCAGCATGCTCATATATTATATACATGATAGTTGTCCCACACCTTGGCACCATCTTGTTTGGAAACAAAAAATCAAAGCTCGATCCAGAACCACTCCATTACTTTCTCATTCATCTATGTGGAGGGAAATAGACCAGCAAACTGGTTAGCCAGGAATGCTCTCTGGTCTCAGGACATTATGGTCTCCACAAAGCCTCCTCCTCAATTACAGTTTCTGCTGGAAGCTGATGCTTTCCAGGCCCCACATTTCAGGATTGTGGATTAGTTTTTGGTTTGGGATATCTGATCACTTTTTTTGCTGATGCACCTCCAGCCAACAAATTCTGATCGTCATGGTTTCTGTACTTATGTTACTCTCAGGCCAGTCTTGGATTTAGTTTTGGTGTTATTTGCTTTTGTTTCTACACCATTTTTGGGTATAGGAGTCTTACAATGTAACTAACTGTCTGTGGGGTAGTGGTCCTAGTTAGTCTATTTTCTTTTGGGTCTTTGGAGGCCGGGACTCCATAGCTTTTGTTGGGGACCCCATCTTTATGGTGTATCTTTTGACTTTTGATTAACATGTAGGGAGTCTTGTTCGCTCCTTTCCCCAAATAAATAAATATATATATATATATATATATATATATATATATATATATATATATATATATATATATATATATATATATATATATATATATATATATATATATATATAAAAATAACTTGCCAATGGCAAGTGATTCATTAGATTACTTTTAAGTGGTACAATCTAAGGTCTAACATGTGGTAGACCCAAAATGTCACTATGAAGCAAAAATGCTAGAGGGGGGAGGGGATAATACATTAAGAACAATATCTTCATTAATACATCCTCGATTAGCAAGCCGGCTTGCAGGAGCATTAGCTTCTCCGGGAACATAATGGAATTCCACCTTCATGAGATTATAAAATTCTTAAATCTTCCAAGCCATCTTTTCGATATGCCAGAGGCGTACATATCATTATAAAGAAGCCGAATACTAATAGAGGAGTCGGTCTCCAAGCATCAATCTGTTTGATTTTGCATCGGAGAGCAATCATTAAGGCCCAATATATAGCAATAACCTCAGCCTTCAAGTGCATCCAAGGCCCGGTGGGGGACTGAAAGGATAGAAGACATTTCCCCATATGATTTCGAATAACCCTCCAAAACCAGCTTTCTTCCTATGGTAGCTACCATCAGTGTTTACCTTCAACCAGGGGGAGGGAGGAGGAGACCATTTAACCAGTAAAGGGGTGTATTTAGGAACATCTGCAGATGGGCAATGTATGCAAATAGGCTTGAACCCGTGAAGCCTTTGTAGTTTCTGAAGATAAGCTATGCAATTGGCAGTATCGTCAACACATAAGAAGGAGTACGTT